>CM031889.1:3457235-3487477 GCA_018691285.1 Cucurbita argyrosperma subsp. sororia | reverse complement strand
ACGTCCTGGTTTATTCTCGCCATCATCGCTATAACAGGATTTTTGGTGCTAATTAACGCAAACGACGTCGCCGTACAAGTGAATTCAGGAGAATCGGCGCGATTTTCGAGAACAATCGGCGGCACGAAAGTTTCGCGCCGTGTGCGACGCTGGTTCTGAATGCGATCTCGCGTCCTCGACGCTCTAGAGCGATGCCGAACGCCTAATCCGTGCTACCGGCGAAGGCACGGCAGGCGGATGGTCGAAACTAGGAATCGAAGCAGTCGCTTCGTCTGAGGTTTGCGGCGGCCGCATTTAGGCGAATAAGGTGCGGTGAGGAGGAAGCAAAGCTGGAGCGAGAGCGGAGTAAGATAATAGCATGAGTCATATTTCCAGTGGAGAGATCCGATTTAGCCACATCGGCATACACCAAGACCCCAGTGAGAATCTCTTAGTTAGCGGCGCGTTTGTAGCATCGTGCACCAGAAACTCAACGTGATGGAACCAACTTATTAACCTTAAAACCGATCCGACTTCGGATTCGTTCGACGAAAGTTCCTGAATCCTTTAAGCGTGAACTACGACTCGGCAGTGATTCCATCCGCTGCAGCCGCCGTCGCCACGCCTCCGTCCAGAGCTCTCGCCTTTTCGACATCTTTCTCCTGGCGCTTGCTGCTCAGTGTTTCTTCTCCTCCTCCTTTGTGTGTTGTGGAAAGTGGCAATATCCCGTGGATCACGGGAGATCATATACAAGGAGGTGACCTTTTCCACGTGGCGTCTTATAAGTTGGCACACATTGTTTCTCTAATAGCCACCTTGACACGTGGGCTTTAAGTTGTCTGGAATACCGACGTGGCAAGTATTATCGAATGCCAGGACGTGCTCAGGCAAAAGAATTTTTTTGGCGCGTTGGCGCGTGGTGTCAGTACCGTGACGGAGAAATTTATGAGTCCGTGAGAAAAAAAAAAAAAAAAAAAAAAACGATAGATTGCTAAAATATTAGTATTAAATTTTTTTATATAATATCTTTTTATAAAATTTAAAATCAAAACTATTAACCGTCAATTATAAAGTTTCCATTTATGTATGAACATCGGATCGACCAATATAACGACATTTATATACATTCATAAAGTTGTAACGAAAGATTGTCGATGACAAATTGAACAGGTTGCAGCTCATTCGAGCTTCTATTCGTCGTGAAGACGTTGTCTTCCCCTCCTTCGCCTTCTCACCAATCAATTTCACTTATTATCTATCAGTGAGATTTGTGAGAATGCTCTCGGGATCAATACAGGAAGCAACCAGAAACTCTAGGCTAACCTCTCGATAAACGAGACATTCTCTTTATTTGACCTAAACTAGCATCATATTGGTGTGTCGTATTAGGCACCAATTCATCCCTTATTTGACCTAAAATTGAACCGAAACATCGTAGGCGTTACACTATTGATGTACTTAAATTTATCACAACCCGTCAACTTAAAATTTAATATACATGGAATTAACCTTAAAATCGTAAATCATCCAAAAACAAAAAAAAAAAACCCCAAACAACAACCGTCGTCGATAAATTCATGAGCTTGATCGACGTTGAAACAAGTATCTCGATGATACGTTACGAGAATAATAAAAATAAAAATTTTCAAATACATTACAAAATTAGCGCGCTACAAAATGTGGGTTGGATTTTTTATTCATATCCTATTGGGCCTTTTTATTTTGTTATTGGGCCTATTGGGCTTAGGAGAAATGGGCCTCCCAATACTTAGTTGATGAGTAGTGGCATTTTGGTCATTTTGGTCAAAATGGAAATTTGGATGAGGTTAGAAGTTGGAAGGAGAGTTACCTAATAATTAGTTGATGAGTAGTGGCATTTTCGTCATTTTACAATCCCACTTGCTCAATTTTTTATTTATTTATTTCAAAGTAGAAAGTTTGACAAAGTTGGAGGAGCAGTTGAGGCAGAAAATTTTGATGCAAAGAATATTATATTATAAAATAATAAAAATAAATAAATACTTATATTTTGACTAAAATCATATTTAAAAAATAATAATTTTTAAAACTTTTTATTTTAGATACAAACTTCTTGATATTTTAATTTTTATATATTTTTAAAACTTTTTTTTTCTTCTCAATTTATTAAAAACTATGAAATTTATTCAATTAATTTTCTAAAAATTCACAAATAAACTCTAATTTTTCAATAAGTTTAGACGTGACGACTTTACTGTATGGTTGTCCATTCCCTAAATTTCTAGAAATAAGTCTAAATGTTCGACGACTTTAGTACTATATGTTAGTCGCAGTAATAATGATGATTATGACGGGTCACTCTTTCTTTTAAAATTTTCATATCTAAATTATAATTAGTAAAAAAAAAATAAAAAATAATAGTAATTACGAGAAGAAATTAAGAAACTTGAACTATATACCGAATTAAATATAGGGCTAAAAAAATCTTAAAGGTAGGCGCCGAATATGTATAGTAAAATCTTTAATGGTGGCATATGCATGAATTTGCAACCAAAAGTCTTCCATCAAAATCAAACTTTTTTTTTTTTTTTTTTTGTCATTTTTTTCAAAAGGTGCATTTCTTCTACAAAATGTAATAAATGTAAATAAAAATATAGATTATCAAATTTTAGTCCTTATAATTTTTTATTTTAAATCTATCTTCTTTTCGCGATGGTCTTTTAACTTATTTGACACGAGATTGTGTTCACCAATATTTGTTAAAATTGATTGAAAAAATAAAAACTAATTAAAATAATTATTATTTTAATTTAAATATTAAATTAATAGAGACCAAAATATAATAAATTTTTATTTTTATTTTTATAAACTCCATTATTTTTAAATACAATAATCAAGAGTAATATTAAAAAGATTACATGCATTAAAAAAAATTGAATTCTCGACATAAGTCCCATCTCGGCTAATTTAGAGGATAATTATGAGTTTATAATCACCACTCGAAGTGGACAATATCATACCATCGTGAAAGAGTCGTGTGTTCATTTTAACTTGTATATTATTCAACTTCTCGGAATTTTTCTTAAGAAAAGTTTTTGCCAACAATAATTACGACTCTGTCCCTCTATTGTATTTTCAATCAAAACACAAAATTTAAGTTTAAAAAGCACGTGGGGATTTGAGTGAGCTGTTCTTTTCCAACTTTTAGAGCTTGATAGGCTTGTATCACGTTTTCCTTTCTTTCTCTATTTTCGTTTTTTTCGCACCTAAAAAAAGCAACTTATTAACTTTTTCCATTTTTGTATTTTAATATATATATATATATATAAAATTAAAAAATAATAATTTGGAATCAAAATAAAAAATTTTATTTTTATTTTATCATTAACCTTTAATTAAAATTAAACAATTAATTTCAAAATAAATAATAAATTAATAAATAACAAATTAAAACAACGATGTATTATAGTTTATTTAATATTTTAATTAAATTTAAATTTTAACAACTCTACATTTGTACTCGTGTTTTGTTAGCTAAATAATAATAAAATTTTAAAAAAATGGAAACGACAAATCAACCAATATATTAATTAGTTTTTTTTTTTTTTTAATCTTTAAATTTGGAATTGGTCGGTTGTGGAAAAAGAACAAAAATCTAATTTCTTTTTCCTCCACTTTATATATAAATAATATTTTATTTTATTTCCGTAAAATATAAATAATAATTCATTAATTCATTAACACCATTTAAAAATAGGTCAATAATTTATCCAAAAAAAAAAAAAAAAAACAATTCGTTTTTAATTTAAATTAATCCAATAGTTATTTATTTACTACAATATCTAATTATGGTAATATATTTTTTTAATTAATAAAAAAATAATTCTTTAGAGAAATTTCCGTCAAAGTTTTCAAAGGGCTAACAACGTTTTTTTTTTGCTGCTTATTTCACATTATTCCCACCTTTTATTTTATTAAAATATTGCCCAATATTTATGTAATTTTTATTCTCATATTTAAACTAATAATTAATATTTTTATTTATTGAAATAGGCTCAGATTAATTAATTTTTAGCATTTTAACTATACAAATTTTTGGACGATATTATTTAATGTTCGATTCGAATAATTTTGTCGTTTTAATTATGGTTAATTAAAATATATATTTTTAACTAGAATTACTAAAATAAATAATTAATTATATTACCATAAAAAAAAATTACTAAAAAGTTCATATTTTTCTAATTGAAAGTGAAATATAATCATTTCAAAAGGTTAGAATGTTATATTCAAAGGAATTTAATTATTTCTTTATTTAATATGATTTTTTTTTCAAAGTTAATTAATATTTGTCCTCTTAAAACCCTTTAGCATTAAATGCTCCTCCAAGCATTCCATTCCAAAAAAATTATTGAGTTGAATTTATTGGTATTTATAATAATAATAATAATATTGGAATTCATTAATTGCTTGGAATAATAAGGCATGAAATTGAGATACGTGACAAAATATATATATATATATATATATATTATATTTGACACAAAAAAAATTAAAAGCAAAAAATGAGAATTCAAATGTATATGAAAATTCAGTCATTTATCTTTAAAAAATTCTATAAATAATTAAATATACACCAATTTCAATATCTTTCTATTATTAAATTTGTCTTATCCAAAATTATACTTCAAATATTCTTTAATCTTTTTGAATAATATATATTTATAATTTTTTTTTGCAACTAAAAAAGTCAAAATTCTCTCGATAGACGTTTCTTTTTTAAGAAATTTACGATTTCATTAATTACGAAACTAGACACGGGTAAAAATGAATTAATATTATTAATAATTGTTATATTACGAGAAAATTAATTAACAAAAATCATATAAAAAAAATGATGTTGTTGGAAATAATTATTTACAATATATATATATATATATATATATATATATATATATATATTAATTTTATTTATTTATTTGGTAATAGATCTATAAAATGCGGTCAAAATGTTGAATGAGTCAATGAAATTGACAATAAAATTAAAATTTGTAAGTTTCTCATGAGAAAAATGATACACACCAATCGGCAATCAAATTGAAAAGACATAAATAATTGGTGCAACTTTTCATGACAACTCACTTTGGAAATGAATGACCGTTGAAAAATTTTGTGATTTTTTTAAAAATATATATTTATGGTAATAATAAGGTTTTTATTTATTTATTTATTTATTGTATGATCTATTTTAATAATGAAAGTGCTATAAAACGAAAGAATAGTTAATTGTGTATCGGGTTTTATCCTAATCATATAATATATAGTTATTTTTTTCGACGGGAGATTGTATTTATAATTAAACGAGCAAAACTAGTAGTGTTTGGAGGTTGGATTAGGTCCGATTGACCAAATCCAATTGGTCGACATCTCAAATAATTTTTATTGAATAATAAATTTGACTCAAACCAACTATAAAATATTTGGGTTTGGATAGTTCGAATTGTTCGGGTCATTTATTCAAATTTTTAGTTTTAATAAATTTACTTGTTAGTAAAATATATATATGAGTGAAAATGTATTTTAAAAAATTAATAATAAATTTAGGTTTTTTTAGTTCGATCCGACCCAAAATAAATTTATAATTCAACTAAAATCATACGAATTGAGTTGGGTCGATCGAGTTTTTTGGGTCATCGGGTTTTTTTTGAATATATGTAAGTAAAATTATGGAGGATGCACGTGAAAAAGTTGTCAAAGTGGGATGATTGATCGTATTACAGTGTGAAAATAAACGTACGTGCTAGATGTCAATCTAATCATATAATAAAAAAAGGTTTGTTTACAAGATCAAAATGACATGACCGGAGATCCTACATTTGTATGGACATAGACGTAATCGATGTCGGCTCAACATATAAGACATTAAAAAAAAAGGAAATTTTTGGAATGAAAGGCTAATGTTTTTCTTAGGTTTTGAAATGGGAGAGATGGGTACAAAAGTAGGCACCGTCTTTAATTGACACACCAAATTTTTGATAGACAAAAAAAAAAAAAAAAAAAAAAAAAAAAAAAAAAAAAAAAAAAAAAGAAGGAGAATTTGATCACTTTCTTTCAGTTTACGCCTTTGACTTCTAATTTCCCACTTTTTTTTTTTTTAAGTTTTATTTTAGTGTTTTAAAATTATTTTATTCAATTCCGAGAATATAAATATTTATTAAAAAATTCACCACTAACAGATATTGTCGGTTTTGACATTAAAAAAATATATTAGGAAGAGATTTCCACATACTTGTAAGGAAGGGATCCCATCGAGCGTCATCGCTGGTACATTGCCCGATGTGCACGGAATGCTTCATTCTCCAACCGATGTGGGACCTCATAATCCTCCTGTCTTGGGGGCCCAATTAGCGTCTTTGTTGGCACAACGCCCGATGTAGCTAGCTCTCATTTTCACAATTTTATATTAAAAATATTAGTTTAATTCACCTTTTAGGGTCAAGCGTCTTTGCTCGTACTCGTTTCTTTCTCAAATCGATGTGAGACCCCACCAAATTCACCCTCCTTCGTGGCCCAGCGTTCTTACTGGCACACTGCCTCGTGTCTACCCTCTTCGGGGAAGAGTCCCTTCACTAGCACATAGTTTGGTGTCTGGCTCTAATACCATTTGTAGCGGCTCAAGCCCACCGCTAGCAGATATTGTTCTCTTTAGGCTTTCCCTCAAGACTTGAAAACGCGTCTGTTGGAAAAATGTTTCCACACCCTTATAAACCGAGTTTCGTTCTCCTCCGCAACGGATATCACAATTAATATGAAATAAAAATATAATAATTTGGCTAAATACAATATTTTATTTTTTAAAAAATATAGTGTAAATTGAAAAAATGTTGGAACATTAAAAATTAAATCATATACTTAGCCAAAAATTTGTTGTAAATAAATATTTACTTAAAAAAGGTTTTTTTTTTAAAAAAAAAGAATTAAAAAATGCTTAAAGCATTTATTAAGTATGGAGGGAAGTTTTCAAAAAATAGAAGCTTAAAGCATTATATTAAATATAAATATATATATTAAATACGAAAGGAATTTTTTCAAAATGAATTATAAGACCGAATATAAAAGGAGAAAAACATGAAAAGGAAGTTCATAAAAACTACGTAGTGTGAAAGTCTAGGGCGTTAGACTAGAGAGGATTTTCGGTTTCCGCTTTCCACAATTGCTGCTTTTCCCGCCTCAGATTATCTCTTCGCTTCGATTTCTGTGAGCTCCATAGACGAATTTGAGGAGAATTTCAGAGTTTATGCCGTCTTCATCTGATTTTATATAGCGATTATATCGATCGGTCGATCGATTTCCTCTTCGTCTTCATCTGATTTTATAGCGATTATATCGATCGTTCGATCTATTTCCTCTTCGTCTTCATCTTTTTTTGTATGACGATTCAGTATTCTTCTGCAACAAGTAATCGTTATAGTTAGATTTCTTCGTTTTTCGGCAAAAGAAGATGAAATCCTGTTCATCGGAGAGAATCGGAGTTAGACAGTATAATAAATCGGAACTGCCGCGGCTGCGGTGGACGCCGGAGCTTCATCGGTACTTCGTTCAGACCGTCGAGATCCTTGGCGGAAGAAATCGTAAGTTGTATTTTTATTAGGTTTGTTTACTTTCATCACGCTATGAAACAAAAACTGTTTCAGAAAGAGTGTATGCGTCCGTATTGGAATCTTGATTGCTTTTTTTTCTGAAATCTGACTTGTTGCAGAAGCAACGCCGAAAAGAATCCTGCAAATGATGGGAGTGAAAGGACTGAAGATATCACACATAAAGAGCCATTTACAGGTGCTTTTCAATTAAATTTTGATAAACGCTAATTTTCCATCGCTATCGTTGGCACGAGTGATTATTTCTTTTTTATTACGGTTACATTTTCTCGTCAATTCATTAAAAAAAAAAACCTCTCCGATTTTTTAAAATCTATTTATAGTTCCGGTATGATCATGCTTGATTCAGTATTTGGATGGTGAATTGATACCAAAACAAATACAGACGAATTAAGGTCTTGTTTGATTAGGTCTTATTTAATCCTTCAACTGGATGTTTCCGTTTACAATTTGGAGTTTGTGACTTGTATAACCATATAGAGTCTGCTGATCTCATAAACCTACCACACATCATAGTTTAAAAAAAGAATAAGCACATTTTATACGGGATCTATACAAACCAAGCATGTTTGTTAAGTAGATTTGAATTTTCCAACTCCTAATTACACAAACTCAAATTTGATTTGTTAAACCTAATGAGCCGAACATGAAAAGTATTTTCATAACCGGAAAAGACAAATTATGAATAAAAAATTCCGAGAAACTTACTCAAATATTTGAATCAAGCCGTGTAAACTCTCTCTCTAAATGTGAAAAATGGCATTAAGCCAAACAGACTAAGACGATAAGAATAGTAGTAGCTTCCTAGGTAGGATTTGAACATTGTATTAATTAAGTTCTGGTTAGGTACATTCCATACAGCGGGAGAGAAAAGTAGGCTTTAATTCAATTAAATATGAAAATAAAGACAAAAGAAGTAGAATCATTACGAGTTCGTGCATGGCGACGCTACTCATTTTTAATCATGAGTCGTAAATAACCATTATTCTTTGTGAGTGTGTACATAGCTTTTTGTATTCTAGTAAAATTGTTCTTCTTCATTATTGTTCATTTTTTTACTCATTATCTATCCATTTTGGGCAGATGTACAGAAGTATGAAACTAGAGCAGGGCAGTAGTACTAGGTTCGAGGATGTAGTGCTGAAACAAGCCACGAAGCAGACAAGAGGAACAACGCTGCACTCTTCTGATATCAAAATCTTCTTGTCTTCGGTCTCCTCTTCAAGTGGGTACGTTCATCAATTTTCTTCCTCTAATCATTTACTGCCGTAATAATGACCGTAAAAATCCTTTCATTTTGTTTGCTCCCATTTAATAATCATCGGGAATTTGTTTGATGACTTTTTTTTTTAATTATTTAAAATTAAATTTATAAAGTATTTTTATTCACAAATTTTTTTTTTTTTCATTTTGTTATCAATAATTTAAAAGAGTTGAGTATAAATTTCAATATCAGAAAATCTTATCATATTTTGTTTTCTATTTTTTATTTTTCATTGTTGAATGTTAAATTTTTATATATATATATATATATATATATATATATTTTAAGGATGTTTTCAAAATTGAATTCAGCTCTATTTAAGGAATCACAATATTATTTAGATAAGATAGAACATTATAAAAAAATCTAAACAGTTACAAATGGTACTTCCATATGAATTATGACATCATTTTGTTTAATAAAATTATTTTGTCAGTGTAATTATTTTTTGAAACTTCTACGTACGTATGTAGACCGTTATATATTATCGATTACATGCGTGTAGCTTCAAAATTTTATTTAATTTATTTTGATCTAGCTTTTCTTCGACTTCCATTGCCTCCCCTATCTGTTTATTTTATTAATTTGTTTTGCGAAAATAAATTAAATAAGTTTTGAAATACATGGAAAATATAACTTCTATCTTTGCATTTTTTTTTTTTTTTTAAATTAGGTAGCATGTTGTGAAAGTTAGATCAAAATATAGTTTAAACCTCTTAATTTATATATATATATATAAAAGGGTGTGAAAATCAAAATATAATTCAAAGTAAAATACTAATTGGATTATATAATTTCCATGTTTGATTATGAAAGGTTTAAAATATCCATTTTTTTTTTAATGAAAACAGATATCTAATGTATTCTATGTAATTTAGTTTAGTTTCCATGTCCTAAAAGTAATAAAAAAAAGAAATATTACATGAAATTTAATTCTCTTGGTTTGGAACATGAACTTAATTAAATAATAGTATATTAAAAAAAAATGTGTATTCAATACATTGCAGGACATTGAGAGAAGAAGAAGAGTTCAACAGAAGTAAAAGAGAACACAAATCTTCATCCATCATAAAGGACAGCGTTATTTCTCAACAGGTAAGTAACGTTTCAAATTTTATTTGAAATATGGAATTCAATTGATTTTTTTTAATCACTTTTTTTTTTTTTTTTCTAATTTTGAAAAAATCCCTAATACATCAGCCAATTAATTTGCTTTCTATATAACAAACTTCTAAAAATATTTTTATCTAAATCTAGAAACAAACAAGAAAACTTTATCTCTTTGTTCTCAATGGCTTATGGCATGGACGGCATGTCATTGATCTCAAATATCCTTCCCAATATAACAAGAAAAAAGATTATCACTTAATTGGACGTACAATCCTATACTTGGTAATAATTAGGAATAATTTCTAGGGACTCTTCAAACTCTCTCTCTCTTATTTATTTATTTAAAAAATTAGGATTAAAAGTGTAGTTTTTTAAATTTTAAGAACCATATAATTTGTACTTTAAAAATACGAAAAATCTTACAAACCCATTGAATGAAATATTCTTTATATGGTAAATTTTTTATTAGCCTGTGATATTCTAGACATATTTGGTAACAATTATCATTATTATTATTCTAATTTTACGTTGGATTTGCTTTTATACTTATTTTTAACGGAAAACAAAATGACAAAATGTCTTTTTAAAAAAAGAGAATTTTAAAGAAAATATTAAGTTGAAGGGAAGAAGGTTTGAGAAAAGAACGGCAAGAAGAAATTTTAATATTTTGAAAGAAAAAAAAGTGTATTTAAAAGCTCAATTGTTTTGGTTTCATTCATATATTAGTATCATATCAAACACTTTTTTAATAACATAATTGGTTTTAATTTGAAATTTAATTACTACTTCAAATTTCAGAAATGCATAACACCTATAAAAAAAAAAAAAAAAAAAAAAAAAAAAAAAAAAACTGAACTTAAAATTAAACATTTAGCCTTTTTATTTATTGATTTATTGGTTTATTTTGCAGGATTCAGATTCGTGCTTGCAAAGCAGAATGTCAGAAGAAATGTTAGACGACCAGGAGGAAGCATGTGACTGTGAACTGTCGTTATCCCTAAAACCCACTCGTTCTCCAATGACACGACAATTATGCGGCCAAGATGTAAGCAGCTCTTCCAATTCTACCTCCCCACAAATTTACCCATTCAATTTTGTACAACTAAAACAATTTCCCCTTCCTCCCCACCTTACAAATTTGGACCTAACCATATGAAACCCCCCTCTTCCTCTATTTAATTACCCTTTTTCTGTGGATTATTAGGTATTTTATTACACTTTTTTTTTTTTGTGGATTATATTGTTTTGTTGTAAGGTTCTATTTCATATTATATGATTAAGTTACCCGTTTAGTCTCAAAATTTTCAATTATGTATGTAGTATGATTTTACTTAGATACTTTCTTGGACACAACTAAAAATTCAATAACCTATTAGACACTTTAAAATTTAGGAACTAAATAGTAACGCGAAATCGAAAGAACTAAACAAAATTGACACAAATATATATAAGTTTGAGAAATTAAATCAGAAACAAACCAGAGAGACAGAATATATCAGCAAAGGCATTGCATTGATTGCAAATATCCCATCCTGGTAAATCTACAATAAACAATCATTCATTATGCATTAAATAATGCTAATTTTTTTCCCCCCATTATTTTTCGATCTAGAATGGCTATGTATGTACTAAAAATTAACATGAAATTGTACAGATTTGCAACTTGAACATGTACAAGTGGTGCAAGAAAGAAGAGAATTTTGAAACACTACCTTATCCTCACTACGCTGGCCCAAATAGCAGAGCAGATGTTTTTCTGTTTCATTGTCTCTTTGCCAATGTCTTTTTCAATCCTTTGAATATTATCGCGAACCACATACAGTTCATGACCGATAATACCAATGGAACAACGAAAACCAAAAGCTGCCCAAAAGCGTGCATCTGGAGAACCTGTATGATTAAGGGAAATGCATTAACACAACTTCAGAACATGAGTTTCTCCTTTATTTTTCTCTACCAAATTGAACAAATACATCAATTTCTTCAAAAAATCATTGAAAATAAACTATGGTCATAATATTTTGACAACTTTAATAAAAGTTTTAGCGTTAAATTATTAAATAATGAGAATTTAAAGTTAGAAGTAATCATCAGACTGGATGGAGGCTATGATTTAAATGGCACACAGCTATGATCACAGAATTATTCACCCAAAAGACATGATTGGTGTCGCATGCCACGAACAATAAAAAGTCTCAACTACTAACTCCAACTTGACAAGAGGGACCCCAAAGAGAGAAATTGTTAAAACACTTTATGTGGCAAAAAGAATAAAGTACAAATTAAAAAAATCAAATTTTCAAAAAACAAGCTAAAAAAAAGAGAGACCTCAACTACAAGAAAGGACATCGATCCAAAAGAATGATACCAAACTGAACATTACAAAAAGTAATGATTAAGGACTCTCCCCCACACCATATCCATAGATCATTACCATGTTTTCATGAACTAAGGGTTGGTAAATTTGAAAAATGTTGAATTGATTTGTGAAAGATCATATAAAACTTTTCCAAAAAAAGAAAGACACCCCAAAACCTTCTCAAGTCTATCTATAATTTCCACAAAAAGAAATGTACAGCGGAGATTTTGAACTTCCAACGTTCAAGTAAATGAGTGAATGCTTTTAAACTAAATCTCATGTTCACAAATCTATATTTTTCTTATTAGGACATAAAAATATCTCTCTAAGCTTTTATGCTTTTGTCAGTAGGTAACTAACTTCAAAAAGGTTCAAAAACGGTCTAATAGATGCCTAGATTTTTATATTGTGTCTGATCTTTTTTAAAAATAATTCAAGTCCTTGACTTTCAATTTGGGTTTAATAGATACTCATAACATATTCAACTTTGTTTAATATTAACAAATATATTAGTCATAAAATTAAATATATATCAGTCACGGACATTAAACTTATAATGTGTATAGTAGGTTCATGAATTTTAAAGAACTGTAAATACAAAATTAAAAGTTCAAACAACTTACTAATATAAAAATAAAAAAGTTTATAGACTCATAGATACTTTCAAGGTTCTCTATAACGTTATAAAATTGAATGTTTTTAGACATATTAGAAAATTTTAAAGCTTGTTCTATATAGATATTTTTTTCACATTAAATATCTATAATAGTTTGGGAAACTAAGTTGGAAACAACCTTGTAATTTAACCATGTTTCATTTCATTTTTAAATTCACATAATCTATCAAATTAATTCCAATCTATAAAAGACAAAAAATGTTTCCTATTGATTGTAAAAAAGGAAATAAATATATGTATTATGTCACATTGTTCATATGAGGCATGCCAAGCTGAAGAGTCTCTTTAAAACTAATTGTAGGACTGTTTTGTACTGCCCCGACAAACTCGTAATCATAAGGCAGCAACAGGAGTAACAGATTGAACAGATGTTAAGTTTCAATTAGTATGAAGCATGTTTGATGGAGTTCTTGAGGATATAAAACTACTTTTAGCAATTAAAAATACTTTTTAAGCATTTTTATTAAGTTATTCGTGGAGAGTTGTTTCTTGTGAAACGTAGATGTTGATCATCCATGGTGTGCGATAAGATTCATGGCGATTCTTTCACGTAAAACCCATCATCATAATTCAATTTGAAAGAGATTTCATTTTGATTTTGCTTTCTTCTTTGTAATTCAGCTTTAATTGAAACTTATGGAAGCTCTGTTTGAGTATGTAGCCACAAACAAGAAACCGCCAATAAAGCTAAGTGGCCTCAACATTGGTGGACGAGCGCTAATCTCAATTCTTGATTCTCGAAGGGCAAGAAACATTGCAATAATCCTTAAATCCCTCAACATAACTCCACAAGAACTTCTCGAAGCTCTCATGGATTGACATGGCCTCGATTCAGACACACTCGAGGAGCTTGTCAAGATCACTCCAACAAAAGAACAACCATCCCAAATCCACGAATTTGATTTCAATCCATTAAGGCTTGGCGATGCAGAATCTTTAATTTTCTCTTCTCAAGGCTTTTCCAATAGCTTTCAATAGTCTAAACGTCATGCTTTTCAGATATGCTTTTCAGATAAGATTTGGTTTAAGCGCTCTATTTGTCCATTTGTTTGGGTCACAAACTCACACTAACAAGCTCAGCGACGTCTCTCTTCATGCTCCTTCACCAGAAGTGTTGTTTTAAATCTTGGTACATCTTAGTACCTCCTGGGTGCATGTCAAATGACGAGTTGTGTGCCTCCGTCAATATCTCGTTTCTTAACTCTTCTATTGTTGGACACATAGGCATCCATGATACAATAATCCTTAATCTGAGATTTTGATGCCAATTCGGGTCATGCGTTCAGGTTGTCTCGCGGGTCATTGGCTGCAGGCGTGGGCTGTTGGGCTTCCGTTTGCGGGTTGGGCCAATGGAGTGTTTGGTTGGGCCGAGGGAACTTGGACTTCGCATTTTACAAATGGGCTATTGCCGAGTTGCAGTGTAACGACCTAGGAAAGAAAAAAAAAACACTCAGTCGCCGGAAAACTCGCGAGTTTTTCGGCAACCGCCGAGTTTTGCGGACGTCACGCGATACGACGGCCACACCATGCCCAGCCTTCAGCCCACAACTCCCAGCACCTATCAGAATACCTACAAAGGGAGAAAAGAAAGAAAATACGAGAGAGAGATTTCAGATAAACGTCGGCGAGTTTCAAGTTTCTCCGACGAGTCCCAAACCACCGGAAAACCAACACCAAACGATCAGTTACCACCACGAGAAGGATCCCTAATGAAAGCACAATAACTCAAGGTGCGTTTTGTGCTTTATCGTAAGCGCTGTCGTCGGTAACCATGGTTGAAAACTTGAGTTTTCTTAATCGTTCTTAGATCTGTGGTTTTACAAACTTTTAGGCCGCAAAACTCACAGAAAAGAAAGAAGGACGACAAATAAAGAGGAAAAGGAAGAAAGAGGACCGAAATCGGCAATGAAAACTGATCACTTGTGGATGTATATAATAAAATGACGTAAAATTCACAAGAATAAGTGCAAATATACACTATCACAAGTAGCAAGTAATAAGTAAATTATCGATTCCACAAGGAACCTATCTTTTCAGTTAATTTTATCGCTGGAAATTTAAGTGAGTTTTTGGGTAACATTCAAATGGGTGTTGGAGATTTTAACTATTTAAACAAAACTAAAACAGAGTGCCACTGCTGTCGAAAACAGAAAATGATGAGAAAATCCACTATAATGAGGAAGGTTTAGCTAAGAGAGATTAAATAGATAAGTTGTTGAGTTTTATGGTAGATTTTAGTTCCTTTTAATAGATTCTCAAGCCCACTTCCGAGGGTCATGAATGGTGACTATTTCCATAATCGTTGTAATTTCTATTAACAAGGCTCTAGGAGAAGAATTATTCCTAACCCTTCTATTACCCTTCAAGTCTCCTTGCTATGGAACTAAAGTATTAAAGAGGATTTCATTGCTCCCTCTCTTCTCCCGAATAAGAGAACAACTATGTATGTAAAGTAGCTAATTAAACATACATGTAAATCATTAACAGCAAGTCTTTAATAAACTAAAATCATACCGTCAACATACTTAAACTATATAAAACTCTCTTGCCTTCCCTATTAAGTTTAGCTCTCCATACAAACTGAATTAAACAGAGGAATCTGCATCTTCATCATGTAAAATTAATGGAATAAGGAAATAAAGAGTTATCCCGGTTTGTCGTCGTTCGTCAATGGAAGTTCCTTTCTCTTGAGCTCTCACGTCCACCTCTTTGCCCTAATCAATCCTTGTTGGTCTCCTTTTCCTTCCGCTGTCAACAGCTGCTAGATTAGGGTTTTCTTCTTCTTCTCTGGTTTCACAACAGTTCACTCCAGTAGAAGCTGCTGCTGTGTAATTCGATTTTTTCCCCCAAAAAAATGTGTCCCCTCCTCTTGGTCTTCCTTTTCCTTTTATATTGAGCATGAGTTCCTCTTTAGGGCTGAAAAGGAATAAGTTGTCCACATAAGATGTTCCTCATTGGTAGTCAATGACCCACTTGGACTGCTGACGTGGATTTAAAATTTCCATGTCCTCCCCCATTTGTTTCCAAATTTGTTACTCCCACATGGTTTAGCATAAATGTTTGAAATTTTACCACATAACTCAATTAAATATACAATTAAGATCGATTTATGCAAAATCATATTTTTTTCATGTTGGACCGCAATAAACGATTTCATGCTCACTAAGTAGAATAAATGGGAAATAAATGAGAAAATGGTGAATAAGAGTGCAATATTAACTACAAAGAGACGTATAATTGGACTTAGAGGGACCTCATGCATATTGTATGTTCATAAGCATAGGGCTACTTCCCCTAGAGATGATGAGTGCGGACGCGCACCGTATGATAAGTGCGTATGCGCACAGGTGCGAATGCTCACAGATGAGGGTGTTCATGAGGTGCATGACACTATGGGGTTCTGCTGACCTCCGGACGTCACTACATATTAGCTTGACCAGAGGGTCTAGAGGTTGTGCGAGCGCCCTGGGGATTCACACTCGCACGTGTGAGTCGTGTGTAGGGAAGTACTACACATCCAATTTGTCTGAGACTGGAGGCCACCATTAAGATGATTAGAGATATGTCCCAAATTCACTATTGCATGTGTTTGCATTAGCATGGCCCCTATAGTGGGGTCACTTACTGAGTATTTCTTAGAAATACTCAGGCCGTGTGCCATATTGTTTCTTTCAGGTAAAGGCAAGGCGCCCATGTACGGTTGATGGCGGCATCGTGATCAGAGACTATGGCACGTGCATAGGATAGTTGCATATTTAAAATTCCTAGTCTTGGTTAGGATAGGGCGTTTGCATTTCATTCATTTAAATTATTTAATTTGTAATTCTTTTTATCTTATTTCGAACTCCAACATGATGTTTGAAACACGTAAGTCCGGCAATGTTTTCTAATGTTTGAACGTATTTTGAAGTTTTAAATTTTTCCGTTAATAAAGATGAGCATTCTTAGATTTATATTCTGCATTAGAGATGAGCATGAGACGTTAGTGGCGCCTCTAGATATGTGGAAATTTAGGGTCGTTACAGTTGGTATCAAAGCTCTAGGCTTTAGATTCTGTAGACTCGTCTACGATGTAGGCTTGACACGCTCCATGGTCCCAACGTAGAAGGCCCACCTCAAGAAAGATCAGAGACTAGGTCAGTAACAGTTATGCCGCCCCCAGTCTTACCACTAGTTGAGCTACCTCCTCTAGCTCCACTACAAGCTGAGCCTCCACCACAAGTAGAACCTCCACCCTAGCCTGCCCTACCACTCCAAGGCGCACTTGAAGCTGCACCCCAAGCGGCCGAAGTAGATGCTAATACTAAGTTAATGTGTGACTCCATCCAAGCCCTAATTCAAACCTTGGTAACCACTCAGCAAGCCAATCTACAACACGCCCAGGAACAGGCCCAAGCATAGGCGCTGACACAGGCACAGGCACAGGCACAGGCCAATGCTCAGGCCAATGCCCCAGTAAACTCTCCACAACCTGTTAGATGTTCAAACTGGATAAGGAATTTCAAGAGATATGACCCTCGACCATTCACTGGTTCCTTAGTAGACCCCATAGAAGCTCAAATGTGGATTGCAGCGGTAGAAACCACCTTTGAGACTATGGAAATCGACCCGAGTCAACGGAGGGGCAAATGAGTCTTTTTTTTCCTTCATCTGTTATAGAGTACAAGTGGTACCCTAATAGTAGCCACCCACAAAAAGGAAATTAGTAGTGGTTAAAAAGTTTGAAAATTATTAACATTTTATTTTTCTTTTTTAGTTTAATAGTATTATTAAGAATAAAATAGAATGGTGTAGATTTTTTTTTTTTTTTTTAAATTATTAATTAATCTGTGTATAGAACTATGTTAAAAACCATTAATTCTTTATTATTTTTTATTCGCTAAATATGGCCTAACCTACCATAAACATAGGCTTGGGTAAACAAAGAAGAAGCCAAAAACAAGAGTTTTGTAATCGAGTGAAGAAGACAAAACAAGAAACAACTCCTCCTCCCTGCAAGAATTGTTGGGAAACTCTGATGGCTGTAAGCCTTTCGCCATGGCTGTTTCTTCCCCACTCCATTCTTTTTCTCATTTCCATCATTCCTCTTTCTTCCGCTCACTCCTCTCCTCAGAATAACCAAGCTTCTTACCCTTTTCCACTGCCATTCCATTTCCCAACCATCAATAATACTACACACAATCTCTCCATCTCCGGGAGAAGGCCGCCGCCACATCCACCACTTCAAGAACCGAAGAGGATGACGAAAGGCACCATTATAGCGGTGGCGGTTTCTACTGTAGCGGCTACCCTTCTGCTTTCTCTGGGTCTCCTCTTTTACATTGGAAGACGCATTCTTGCAAAACTCAAGGAACATCAAGTAGAATCTCAAGAATTTACAAGATTGGAAGGAAAGCTTAATGGATTGATTGTTGAAGAATTGATTGTTGAAGAAGATGGTCTGGATGTGATGTATTGGAAGAAGAACAATGAAGAAGATGAAGAAATGGGTTTTGCAAGAGATGGATCATCAACCATCCCTCAGATTGTACAACAAACTCCTTTGCTCCATCAAATTTCTTCAATCAAAGTTCGTGACCGGTCTCTCTCTAGTTCACGAGTATTGCCATTGCTGCCTCCTCCTCCTCCTCCGTCAATGCCCCTACCGCCACCATCAACGGCTATTCCTCCTCCTCCATCAATGCCCCTACCGCCCCCACCACAGCCACCATCAACGGCAGTTGCCAATCCTGGGCCATCTTTATCCGGCAATGATCAGGCTAGACTAAAGCCGTTACATTGGGATAAGATCAATACCAATGTAGATCATCCTACGGTGTGGGACAAGATCGATGGAGGTTCTTTCAGGTATAACCCATCATCATAATTCAATTTGGCTCTCTTCTTTGAGTTTTTCACTGCGGTTTGATCTTTTTCTTCAGCTTTAATGACAACCTTATGGAAGCTTTGTTCGAGTATGTTGCCACAAACAAGAAACAGCCAACAAAGCTAAGAGCCCTCAACAACGGCGGATGAGTGCTAATCTCCATTCTTGATTCTCGAAGGGCAAGAAACATTGTAATAATTCTTAAATCCCTCACCATAACTCGGCAAGAACTTCTCGATGCTCTCACGGAGGGACATGACCTCGATTCAGACACACTCGAGAAGCTTGTCAAGATCACTCCAACCAAAGAACAACAATCTCAAATCCTCGAATTTGATGGCGATCCATTAAGGCTTGACGATGCAGAATCCTTCATTTTCCATCTCCTCAAAGATTTTCCGACAGCCTTCCATCGTCTAAACGCCATGTTTTTCAGATCAAGCTTCAAATCAGAGCTTAATCGACTCAAGGACTTTTCCCAAACACTTAGTAGGGGTTGCGAAGAACTAATGAATAAAGGGTTATTTACTAAACTCTTGGAAGCAACTCTCAAAGTTGGAAACCGATTGAATTCAGGAACAACGAGAGGTAATGCAAAAGCTTTCAATCTCAATTTACTCTTAAGACTTTCAGATGTAAAAAGCACGGATAGAAAAACCACATTGCTTCATTTCATTGTCAAAGAAGTCATAAAATTCGAAGGGAAAAAACAATTCTCAAACACAAATTCAAAGAATCTCAAATCGGAAAACGAAATAGAAATCGAATACATAATACTTGGATTATCAGCTATGGAATCACTCACGTTAGAGCTCTCTAACGTCAAGAAAGCGTCCACAATCGACTACGAAACCTTCACTATCACTTGCCCTAATCTATTAAGCAAAATCTCAGAGATACAAAACCTTCTATCGATTGAAGGCGGTGGTGAATACAAGAGAAAGATGTTAGAATTTGTGAAATCCGCAACGGAAGAAGTTGAGATAGCAAGAAGAGAACAAAAAAGAGTGTTGGATGAATTGAAGAAGACAAATGAGTACTATGAAACAGGGGATAGAGAAAATCCGTTAGGGCTTTTTGTGATAGTAAAGAATTTTGTGAACGCCGTGAATCAGGTGTGTCGTGAAATAGCTGGAGAGTTGAGAGGGAAGATAAGGATGGGAAATATGGATGCATGTCAGCCATTGAAGAGCACAATTAGCTTGAGATTTCCACGTTTGACAGAACATTTCAAGTGTAGAAGCTGTCCGGCCGATTCCATGGATTAGCTTTTCTAAATTGGATTCTCCTACCAAAAAAAAAAAAAAAAAAATTCTTTTATATTTGGTCTTGAAAAGATTAAATGTACCAATTATTTTATGAAGAAATACACATTTATAGTTGATTGATTTCATGGCTAATGTGATAAATCTTTAATACTCAAATCAATTTGCCTGTTTGTTGTGACTTCTTGATTCTTCTGATTATAATGGTTAGATAACTCCAAAAATAATAAGAAATATGAATAATATTATAGACTATCCATGAAATTGGAGGCATTGGTAAGACCACTTTGGCCAAAACTTTATACAAAAAATTTATCTCCAATTTGAATGTTGCTTTCTATCAAATGTTAAGGAAGCTTGAATTGCCTTGTTCAACTTCAGGAACACTGATCCATGAGATCTTAAAGGAAATTTTGAAGGTTGAAAATCTTGATAAAGAAATCAACATGGTAAGAGACTACGTTCAAATAAAGTTTTTATTGCTCTAGATGATGTGGATGCTTGAGCAGTTAGAAGCATTGGTTGGTAGACATGATTGGTCTGACGCTGGTAATATAATCATTGTGACAATAAGAAACCGTCATTTACTTTTATCCACAAATTTGATGAAAAGTATCGTATTCAAAGAATGAATCACAATGATGCCCTTAAACTTTTTAGTTCACACGCTTTTAAGAAAAGTCATCCACCAAGTACATACCTAGACATTTCAAAACGTGCTACAAGTTATTGTAAAAGGTCATTCATTGGCTCTTGTTGTTTTGGATTCTTTCCTCTGTACTAGATACGACCAAGGAGAATGGACAAGTATATTAGATGAATTTGAAAACTCTTTGAATAAAGACATCAATATCTGCTTGAAATAAGTTTTGATGGGTAAAAAAAATAGTCAATGTAGAATCTCCTGAGCCTGAAAAAAGGTGTAGGTTGTGGTTGGTACAAGATGTTTTAAAGGTGTTCAATGATAATTCAGTGAGTAGCACTTACCCAAACTTTCTTTAATTTACTTGTTTTTCTGTCAAGTCATCATACTTTGCTTAGGAAAGATCAGGCAGACCTTTCAATAATGGACGTTTTAGGAACGTAAATGGTTGATTTTTCTTAAAGTTGCTAACATAATGATTTAGTGTGTCGTCACATACTGCTGATCAAATTCAGGCCAAATGGTTGCTTTTGTTGTCATGTACACTCCCAAACCCAACCAACCATGCTTCTAGTTGCTCAAGCTTATTCACATCGTCAAGAGTTAATAGAACTTTCTTTGAATGTAAGTCTATTCCTTATGATGTCGATTCCTCGGTCAAGATTACTAAATTTTTTGAAGTTGAACAAAGACATTTTTGAAGCTTCCTAACATTCGATTGAAAGCAGCAAGCTTCAAATTGGTGAGCAATTTTGTTTTGTATAAAGCTTTGGTTAAAGTCATCTTACCAATGCCTCCAATCCCATATATCCCCATCATGTAAACACCATTACCATGGCTCATCTTGTTTCGAATAATCGGAGTTTGACCTTAAATTTTCTACGTGAGAATCAATTCCAACCATATAAAGGCGTGCAAGTAAGATTTAATATCGACAATACTTCTTTTACAAGGTCTTGAATAAAATCAGCTTCGTGCCTGTTGTTAACCATGTAATCATATTGAAGTTAAAGAGGATATATATTGATAGATGAAGTTAAATGGCTTCAAAATATAAGCTTAGTTCCTAAATCCGAGACAAGTTAGCAGCTGCAGTTATTACAAATATGTGTTTGGGTAAAATTTCTTGACCGCTTCTTTGACTTTGCCTTTTGAATTTCTATTATTACAAATTTGGACACCTATCATGTGAGAAAAGAGAAACACCACAATGAATAAAATATCAAAATTATTTTACTTGAGATAGGGTGGAAATGTCTACTCACCTTTGTTTTGTTTTTGTTCTTGGCTAGTTCATAATAGCTTCTCTCCATGTTTCATATATTGAACAACAAAGTCTCCACTTTCTACATGGTTCATACATTTCCAACTAGGTTCTCCTCTAATATCATCTTCTTTTATATCCACCCTTACAAATCTGTCAAATCGGTAAAGAATCTGTTGCTTGTGATATTACTTCCTATTTCACGGCCTATGACCATTCCAAAACTTCACCGTCATGTGCCTAGAGAAATTAAGTCACGATCTCAATAGAATACTGGCTTTTCGCTATGCCATTATCTCCTTGGAATATTGGCTTTTGGCTAACCAAAGGGGCCTTGTTTCTTATTCATACTTTATCACGTATGGATTTAACAAATTTTAATGACAAAAAAGTATAAGAAAAATTTTATAATATTTTATTGATACTTCTTTTATGGATGGAGATGACAACTCACCCTTGTTGAGTTTTTTTTTTTTTTTTTTAAGAGTTTGCTTGCTCTTTGTCGATGTTCTTAGCTTATCCGTAAGAGTTTCTATCGAACAGAAATCATAGAAATTTGTTTATTAGAGGATAAATTATATGTTTTAAGGCATATGATTTAGTTATATATGAAAAAAAAAAAAAAAAAAAAAAAAAAAAAAAAACAAAAAAAAAAAAAAAATATTCAAATGATTTTTTTTTATTTAATTATAGTTATAAATAACTTATGAATGATGGATTTACATCAATTAATTATATTTATAAATTTCTTTTACCCGGAATGACATTGATTAATTATATTTATAAATCAATTGTCTAGATAATTTATGAAAATGATTTAGATATTTTAAGAATAAAATTATTAAGATTTAGGAATAAAGTATTTTAGTAAAAGAATTTAGGTATTTTATCAATAAATGATCTGGCCTCATCTTACACTCCACCTAATTTTAATCACCAATAAATCTTGAACAATTCAAAAAAATCTTAATCAGTCTAGTCTAGAAAAGGTGGTAGTATTAAAAGAAAGTGCAATATTATTTCAAAAATGCCTTATAATCTAAACTTAAATGATAATAATTAAAAACTATACTGATAATAATTAAAAACAAAGTATAGGCATTATAAAACAAAAAGATTTGTTGATAAAAAGGTAAGCCCTTAAAAATTTTGACAATTAATCAAGCCTTATCGAAACAATCAATAATACCCCTCGAAAGAATGAAAGTAACAATAACACAAGAAACCAATCAATAGAGTTGGTAAGGATGTAATTTCACTCATCGGGCTTGGCAATTCCTCGGGTCGATAAAAAACTATATAAATTATCGCTAACCATCCAGCATCGTTTTCTATCTCATCGACATCTTTAGTAACATGGACATCACAATTTTTTATAGTTACATTAACCACACAGAATTCCAAAACATCAAACCAAACTAACATGATTCCAGTCATTTGCCATCAATGAAGTACTAAAATTTGAAGAAGTAGTTGATATTAACAACATATAAATTCATTAACGATGAAAATCCTCTCTTACAAGAACTTTGGAGTTGATCACTATAGCATATGTTAAAAGGAAATTATGGTCTGCCCCAGATATGGTTGCTTTTTCACTTCGTCCACTTTAAACGAAGCATAGGTAGTCAAAGTTCTTTCCATGTTGAGATAGTATCGAAAGCTAACCTTCATTGGATTTAATATAGTTCGATAGTTGAACCTTTTCAGAATTTCGCCATTGATTAGAAGAAATGTCTATAAATACCTGTAATGACCTATAAATAATATGAATAGTACCGATTCAGAGAAGAGAAATGAAGTGGGAAGAGACAAACCTACTTGATCTTAATTGGACTTCTACTCAACGATCCACAACCAGTGGCATCCATTTCTTGGAAACGCTGAGGAAAGTTTTGAATTTCTCGACTCGGGATACCATAACGGCGTAAACTTATGGGGACATGAAGGTGGACTAGAGGATATATTTTCCGACAACATTTGATTAGAGAATTTGTTCTCCGACAAGAGTAGACCAAATGAGAAAGGGGCGACACCACACATGTTCATAAAATCAACGTTTGATATTTTGCAATTTTCAAGCTCAAAAATTATGGACTCAACAAAGTGTCAATGATTTGGGGAAGAGCATACTGGATCGTTGGTTGGGTCCCATTTATTGGGTAACATTTCAATTCCGGAACACCCATTAAGACGAAGGTGACGAAGATTCAGTAGCAAATAAATGGTACTAGGGAGGGAGATGAGGTTTGTGCAACCTTCAAGGTCTAACACAGCGAGATCACTAAGGCATCCAATTGTTGAAGGTAGCTCCTTTGTGGCCGGAAAATCCAAATCCAAAATCCTTAAAGATTTCATGTTTTCGAAAATTTTTAGAAACTTTTCGAGCTTAGAACACCTAGATAGTTTTAAATATACAAGGGACTTTAACTCGAGGTAGCTTGAAAGCTTTTCAAAGTTAGTGCATTTTGTAAGCTCCAAGATACGAAGACTATCTAAAGCTCTAATAGACTCAGAATCACTCTTTTTATGAAATTATTGAGATATAATTTTTTAAGGTTTGACGATGGGGAGAAGTTTGTAAGTTCCTCAAGTTTTTTTCTTTTTTCTTTCTTTCTTTCTTTCTCTCTTTCTTTCCGTATCTAAGCTTCAAAATTTTAAGAGATTTCGACTTGAGATAGCTTGGAAACTTTTTAAGATTCAAACAATGATTAAGGTATAAGGTAACAAGCTTACCAAGAGAAACAATTGACGTAGGAATGGTTCTCAATTTTGTGCAATTGTTAAGATACAATTCTTCAAAATTTGACGATATCGGGGAGAAGTTACGAATTTTCTCTAATGAATTAGAGTAACTAAGATCAACAAACTTCAACCATTGTCAATCCTAAAATACATGGAAAAGAAAAATCTAATTTAGATAAAATATTATTATAAGAAAATCAATGAAAATTTTCGAATCATAAAGGTTGCAATATAATTATCTTCCATTCTTTCCCCAAATTTTTTATGAGGCTATGTTGCAAATCTAATCCAACAAGGATCTTTTGTAATAAAGAAAGATGGTAAAGATTTTTAAGCAAATTCACACCATTTAATTCACTTTAAGTTATTCTGTAGATATTCAATATTAGTGAAAAATCTTGCATTTTGACCCACTAACGTCTCATGCTCATCTCTAATGCAGAATATAAATTTAAGAATGCTCATCTTTATTAACGAAAAAATTTAAAACTTCAAAATACGTTCAAACATTAGAAAACATTGCCGGACTTACGTGTTTCAAACATCATGCTGGAGTTCGAAATAAGATAGAAAGAATTACAAATTAAATAATTTAAATGAATGAAATGCAAACGCCCTATCCTAACCAAGACTAGAATTTTAAATATGCAACTATCCTATGCACGTGCCACAGTCTCTGATCACGATGCCGCCATCAACCGTACATGGGCGCCTTGCCTTTACCTGAAAAAAATAATATGGCACACGGCTTGAGTATTTCGAAGAAATACTCAGTAAGTGACCCCACTATAGGGGCCATGCTAATGCAAACACAACAATAATGAATTAGAGACCTATCTCTAATCATCTTAAGGGTGGCCTCCAGTCTCGAACAAATTGGATGTGTTGTACTTCCCTACACACGACTCACACGTGCGAGTGTGAATCCCCAGTGCGCTCGCACACCCTCTAGACCCTCTGGTCAAGCTAATATGTAGTGACGTCCGGAGGTCAGCAGAACCCCATAGTGTCATGCACCTCATGAACACCCTCATCTGTGAGCATTCGCACCTGTGTGCATACGCACTCATCATACGGTGCGCGTCAACACTCATCATCTCTAGGGGAAGTAGCCCTATGCTTATGAACATACAATATGCATGAGGTCCCTCTAAGTCCAATTATACGTCTCTTCTAACACAACCCTCTAGTCTCATCTCTTGGTTACACTATGTAACACGTGCTCATGGAATTTTCATACTCTTAGGGTTGTGTCCTATGTCGATCTAACGACATGATGCAATATGGCAACCAACATCATAAGGAATGTTCAACATGGAAAACATCATCATGTTAATAACATCGTCATGCATACATCATACTCATCGTTGAAGCCATTAAGTGCATCAAATATAACATGTACGTCATGCATCAAAACATAAATAGCGTACATCTAACAGACATCATCACAACACAACGTCATACACACACATCATCATAATTCAAACAATCTTTAGCCTATCCTATAGTAAAGCCACTTACTTGGTTGGCCTTGGCCGAAGTACTCCCTAAATAGCTAAACGTAAGCTCCCGTTCCGTGAGAGCTGCTTCCTACGTTGCTGGGGTTTGTTTCCTATCACACCGTTCACCACTTTCCGTTAGTATTTCACAATTAATTTACTTATAATTCAATAAATGTGAAATACGGCTCTTAAAATGGCCTTGGATACCTTAATCGGGGTCGAAAACAGATCCGAGAGGCTCAAAACAATGGAAATCGGGCTGGAAACAGGTAAGCCGAGCCGAACAGCCGCTGGGAGCCGCCGGAGCGTCATCGAAGGGAGCCCGAGCCATTTGTACCGAGCCGAGTTGAGGGACCGCCTGCGCTGTTGTGTGACATGTGGCAGCAGCAGAGCGAGCCACGTCGTGCGGTAGCGTCGGGTCGAAGTCCGGTTCGGGTCGTGGTCCAGGTCGCGGGCTGCGGAAGACTACTGGGCCAAGACTAATCGTTGGGCCTCGGCTTACTTGGCTGGGCCACAAGTGTTTGGGTTGCAGGCCGGCTCGATTGGACTGTGGGTCTGGTCTTAGGTTGGTTCAACTGAACCGTAGCTTCTAGGCTGGTTTGAGGTTTGGGCCACTATAGTTGGGCTGGGCTAAAGGCAGAGGCCGAGGGAACGAATGGGCTGGCTCTCTCGAGTTTTGGGTTCGGGTTGACCCGGATCCGTGGATCTTGTCTTCCTTACCCGACTTCGGCCGATTTTCTGGCGAGTTTTCTCTCTCCTTCCCGCGATGTTTCCGTTGTCGATTTCGGTCCTCTTTCTTCCTTTTCCTCTTTATTTGTCGTCCTTCTTTCTTTTCTGTGAGTTTTGCGGCCTAAAAGTTTCTAAAACCACAGATCTAAGAACGATTAGGAAAACGCACCTTGAGTTTGTGCTTTCATTAGGGATCCTTCTCGTGGTGGTAACTGATCGTTTGGTGTCGGTTTTCGGGTGGTTTGGGGCTCGTCAGAGAAACTGGAAACTCGCTGACGTTTATCCGAAATCTCTCTCTCGTATTTTCTTTCTTTTCTCCCTTTGTAGGTATTCTGATAGGTGCTGGGAGTCGTGAGTTGAAGGCTGGGCATAGTGTGGCCGTCGTATCGCATGACGTCCGCGAAACTCGACAATCGCCGGAAAACTCGCGAGTTTTCTGGCGACTGAGTGTTTTTTTTTCTTTCCCAAGTCGTTACACTGCGACTCGACAATAGCCCATTTGTAAAATGTGAAGTCCAAGTTCCCTCAGCCCAACCAAACACTCCATTGGCCCAACCCGCGAATAGAAGCCCAACAGCCCACGCCTGCAGCCAATGACCCACGAGACAACCTGAACGCGTGACCCGAATTGGCCTCGAAATCTCAGATTAAGGATTATTGTGTCAGGATGCCTATGTGTCCAACAATAGAAGAGTTAAGAAGAGATATTGACAGAGGCACACAACTCGTCATTTGACATGCACCCAGGAGGTACTAAGATGTACCAAGATTTAAAACAACACTTCTGGTGAAGGAGCATGAAGAGAGACATAGCCGAGCTTGTTAGTGTGAGTTTGTGACTCAAACAAATGGACAAACAGAGCGCTTAAACCAAATCTTAAAGGACATAATACACGCTTGCGTATTTGACTTTAAGGGAAGTTAGGATTCCAATCCACCCATTTGGGTCATGGGACACGGTGCAGGTCCCCACTAGGTTGGGACGAAGTAAGTGAGAGAGAGCTAGTAGGACCCGAGCTGGTTCGAGTCACCAATGAGGCTATCTAGAAAATTCGAGCGAAGATGCGTACCAGCTCAAAGTAGACAGAAAAGCTACGTCGATGTAAGGGGTAGAAACTTAGAGTTCGAGATAGGGGATCTAGTATTCCTAAAGGTGGCACTCATGAAAGGTGTCTTGAGGTTTGGACGTAAAGGCAAGTTAAGTCCTAGATTTATTGGACCTATTAAGAGTGCACGATGTAGTTCACGTGTTAATGCTAAGTAAATACCTGATGGACCCTATACACATAATAGGCTACAAGCCTCTCCAACTCAACAGAGATTGAGTTACGAGGAAAAACCAATAAGAATTTTAACCCGAAAAGTGAAAGCACTACACAACAGCGACAATGCGTTCGTTAAGGTGTTGCGGCGGAGCCACCACACTGAGGAGGCCACGTAGGAGCATGAGAACGAAATAAGAGAAAAATACTCCAAGTTAGTACAAGAGTTTGAGATTTTTGAGGATCAAAGTTCTTTTTAGGGGTATATAATGTAACGAATCGAAAAATTAAAAAAAAAAAAAGAAAAGAAAAACCCAGTTGCTAGAAAACTCGCAAGTTTTTCGGCGACCGGCATGTTTTCTGGATTCATCAAGGAACAACGCTCCACGTCCGTCTCCAAACGCCAACCTTCAACAAAAGGATCCACATCCAACGCCCCAAAGCTCCCCAGAAACACAATACAACAAAGAAATAGAAGAGAGAGAGAGAGAAACGGAGATCTTTTTTGGCAACATCGAAAACCTTCATTCTGACTCCAATACAAGTAAACCAACCAGGAAAACCCTCACCAGGCTTAGTACGTTCACTCAGAGAAGATCTACCTCGTCGTGGTCGTCGTATTTACCGTCGGAGATGGAGTTCAAAATAAGATTTTTGAGAAATGAGATCCGCCTCTCCCGACGTCCAAGAACCATGAAACTTCATGGGTGAGAGGAGGAGAAGCAAAGGGAAGAAAAAGGATGGAAAAAGACGTTGGAAACGTTGTGGTGAATAGAGAGAAAATCCGTCAAAAAATCATGCAAGGAGTCGGGCGAAGAAGAAAGGATCCGTCAGATCCAGGTCGGACCTGATTCGAATCCAGCCCATTTGTAGAACCCGAAGCCAAAGTTTCCTCAACCCAGCCAATTCACTCTACAGCCAAACGCGTCCACGGCCCATCTCGGGAACAGAAGCCTAGCAGCCAACACCTGCAGCCAACGACCCGGGAGCCAACCCAAACTCGCGATTCTGATCGACCTCGACCCGATGCCACCTGTACTACGTGGCGCGTCCTGCTGCAGCCACATGGCACCCAGCGGCACAGACGCACCCTCGGCTTCACTCGGCGTAAAGGGCTTGCGGCGATGCTCCAACGGCTCCACCAGCAGCTCCTTTGGCGGCTCCTAGGCTTATCTGGCTCAACTTTCAATTTTTGATCCAATTATCACCATTCTAACCCTCTCGAACCTATTTTGGGCAGCGTTTAAGGTCATTGAGGCCATTTTAGAGCCGTATTTCACATTATTAGTTGGATTATTAAATAAAATGTGAAATACTAACAAAAGGTGACTAATGGTGAGATAGGAAGCAAACCCCGACAACCTTTGGAGAAGATCTCGAGGAACGGGAGCTTATGTTAATTAAATTAGGAAATGCTTCGGCTAAGGCCAACTAAGTAATTTGCCTTACTACAGAATAGGATAGAAATTGTAGGAGTTATGATGATGTATGAGTTGTATCGTATGATGTGGTATCCTAGTATATGTTGATGTTTGAGTATATGATGATGGATGAGTCTATGATGATGTATGAGTTATGATGATGTATGATGTGCGCAATATATATAGTTGATGTATGAGTTATGATGCTTGATTTCTTTTTCATTCGACGATCTAGGCAACTCGATCTTAATCCTGAGCTAACCATGATCTCCTGTTTATTCGTAATTATCCTTAGATTTGCATGGGTGAGAGTGGCTCGAGTTTGCCGACTCAATAGGCCTCCCATTTTAGGGTTAAGACTGGGTAAATGGTTGGGGATGTCGGGTGCAAGTGGAATTCACTCCTACTACCCACTTTTAGGGATAGAAGAGAGGTAGTTCCCTTAAGTACTGACTCCAGGTCTTGAACAAGGGGCCCCACCCTATCATTGGCCTAAGAGGGATTCGGTTTACTGGTTGGA